>WAAG01052489.1:0-13183 GCA_013390105.1 Tichodroma muraria
TCGGGGTTGCGTATTGTGCGGTCTGGTGCCCTCACCCCCAGCCCCTCTCCCACAGGGAGAGGGTAGCGTTTGTTAAGGCCTGGTGCCCTTACCCACAGCCCCTCTCCCACGGGGAGAGGGTAGCATTTATGGCATATGCTCACGCTTGAGGTACTCTTCGCTCTGCATCTCTTGCAGGCGCGACAGGCAGCGCTGGAACTCAAACTTCAGGCGCTCGCCCTGATAGATCTCATATAAAGGCACCTCGGCACTGACTACCAGCTTGACGTGGCGCTCATAAAACTCGTCCACCAGCGCGATGAAGCGGCGCGCTTCGCTCTCCATGAGAGGGGTCATGACGGGCACATCCCATAACATAACGGTATGGAACAGACGCGAAAGCGCAATGTAGTCATGCTGGCTGCGGGCGTCCACGCAGAGCGTTGCAAACGAGACGGCCAGCGTCTGGTTCTCTACGCCAAGCGTCGGCAACGGACGATGATTAATCTCCAGCGCTGGCGCGTTATCCCGCGGCGCCCCTGCCAGCGCCAGCCAGAGTTTATCCATCTCGCGGGATGTGTCGGCATTCAGCGGTGAAAGCCACAGGTGCGCCTGCGTCAGCGTGCGCAAACGATAGTCGACGCCAGCGTCGACATTCATGATGTCGCAGTACTGCTTAATGGCATCTATGGCTGGCAGGAAACGCGCCCGCTGGAGACCGTTGCGATAAAGCTCATCCGGCGGGATATTTGAGGTCGTCACCAGGGTGATCCCACGCGCAAACAGCGCTTTCATCAGCCCCCCCAGCAGCATCGCGTCCGTAATATCGGAAACAAAGAATTCGTCGAAGCAGAGTACGTCCGTTTCCGCCTTGAAGCGGTCCGCCACGATTTCCAGCGGGTCGGTTTCGCCCTGGAGCGCCGTCAACTCCTCATGAACCCGCAGCATAAAACGGTGAAAGTGCAGACGCTGCTTACGCGTGCCGGGCAGGCTCTGGTAGAACATGTCCATCAGCCAGGTCTTACCCCGCCCAACGCCGCCCCACATATATAAGCCACGAACCGGTGCGTTTACCGTGGGCTCTTTTTTGCCCAGTAAACGGCCGAATGCCGCCTTCAGCCCACTGCTCTGCACCGCATCGGCGGGTTTCGCCAGAAGCTCCTGGTAAATCGTGTCCAGGCGGTTTACCGCTTCACGCTGGACATCATCCGGCTGGTGTGTGCCCTCACTCAGGGCGAGTTGGTAACGCGATGATGGGGACAGGTTTTGCATGATGTTATTGTTATTCCTTTAGTTAAACCTCATCAGCGGTCGTGGCTGATGAAAAAAAGGCCGTTCTACACTACGCGATGATACGTCAGGATTCCACTTCTGCGGAAATAGCGGTTATAGTGGCATAATCAGGCACAGGCAGGAGCCGAGCCAACACCCTACGGAACAACAAGACAACGGGAGAAGTTCATGACCTGGGAATATGCGCTAATCGGTTTAGTCGTCGGCATCATCATTGGTGCTGTGGCCATGCGTTTCGGTAACCGCAAATTGCGTCAGCAGCAGTCACTGCAATACGAACTGGAAAAGAACAAAGCCGAACTGGAAGAATACCGCGAAGAGCTGGTCAGCCACTTTGCCCGTAGCGCTGAGCTGCTGGACAACATGGCGACAGATTATCGCCAGCTCTACCAGCACATGGCGAAAAGCTCCAGCAGCCTGCTGCCGGAAATGACCGCGGAGAGCAACCCCTTCCGCAATCGTCTGGCGGACTCTGAGGCCGGTAACGATCAGGCACCGGTTCAGATGCCACGCGACTATTCAGACGGCGCGTCCGGCCTGCTGCGCGGTGGCGTAAAACGCGATTAATCGCACAACCTGAATAAATTTTACGGGCGCACCTTATGCGCCCGTCCTTTCTTCCCGTCCCCAGCTATTATTTAGTCAAACACCTCATTGTTCAGCGGTTGAAAATTCAATAACATCAAGATGTTTTTGGGGCCGTTCTTTTTCATTCCAGGATACGAGAGTCAGCATCGATGAAGAAAAAAAACCAGCTGTTGAGCGCCTTAGCGTTAAGTGTCGGGTTATCTCTCTCGGCGTCCTTCCCCGCCAGTGCGGCACTACCTTCGCAGGTGCCAGGACAAGAAGCCATTCCCAGCCTTGCGCCGATGCTTGAAAAAGTCCTGCCTGCGGTAGTCAGCGTTCAGGTGGAAGGGACGGCACGCCAAAGCCAGCGTATTCCCGAAGAGCTGAAGAAATATTTTGGCGAAGAGGCGCCGGATCAGCAGGCTCAGCCGTTTGAAGGCCTTGGTTCGGGCGTGATTATCGACGCGGCCAAAGGCTATATCCTGACCAATAACCACGTGATCAGCCAGGCTGATAAAATCAGCGTTCAGCTGAACGATGGCCGGGAGTTTGACGCCAAACTGATCGGCGGTGACGATCAGAGTGATATCGCCCTGCTACAGGTGCAAAACCCCAGCAACCTGACCCAGATCGCCATCGCCGATTCCGATAAGCTGCGCGTGGGTGATTTTGCCGTCGCGGTCGGTAATCCGTTCGGTTTAGGGCAGACCGCCACCTCCGGGATTGTCTCTGCCCTGGGGCGCAGCGGCCTGAATCTCGAAGGGCTGGAAAATTTCATCCAGACCGATGCCTCCATCAACCGGGGCAACTCCGGCGGTGCGCTGCTTAACCTGAACGGCGAACTGATCGGCATTAATACCGCTATCCTCGCACCAGGCGGCGGCAGCATCGGAATTGGTTTTGCCATTCCGAGTAACATGGCGAAAACCCTGTCTCAACAGCTGATACAGTTTGGCGAGGTTAAGCGCGGGCTGCTGGGCATTAAAGGCATGGAGATGAGCGCCGATATCGCCAAAGCCTTTAAGCTCAACGTCCAGCGCGGGGCGTTTGTCAGCGAAGTGCTGCCCAACTCAGGCTCTGCGAAAGCGGGCGTGAAATCCGGTGACGTTATTGTCAGCCTGAACGATAAACCGCTGAGCAGCTTCGCTGAATTACGTTCGCGTATTGCCACCACGGAGCCTGGCGCTAAAGTGAAGCTGGGCCTGATCCGCGAGGGCAAACCGCTGACCGTGGAAGTGACACTGGACAAGAGCACCTCCTCTTCCGCCAGTGCAGAACAGATCTCCCCGGCGCTACAGGGCGCAACGCTGAGCGACGGTCAGCTTAAAGACGGCACGAAAGGCATTTCTGTCACTGCCGTTGAGAAAAGCAGTCCAGCCGCGCAGGCAGGTTTGCATCAGGACGACGTGATCGTGGGCGTGAACCGCACTCGCGTGCAGTCTATTGCCGAAATGCGCAAGGTGCTGGAGAGTAAACCGGCGGTCATTGCCCTGCAAATTATCCGTGGCAACGACACCCTCTACATTTTACTGCGTTAACCATTTGCGACTCCGGGCATCGCCGCTGCGTGTGATGTCCGGATAACTCATGTTATGCTGCAAACCGTTCCTTTTTTAACGACACACGCATCATGCTTTTAAAGCTCTTTCGTTCAATTGTCATTGGTTTGATCGTTGCCGGTCTGCTGCTGGTGGCTATGCCATCTTTACGCCAGTTCAACAAACTGTCGGCTCCTCAGTTCGACAGCACGGATGAAACGCCTGCAACGTACAATCAGGCGGTACGCCGTGCCGCCCCCGCCGTGGTTAACGTCTATAACCGCGGGCTTAACAGTTCCGCTCATAACCAGCTGGAGATCCGCACGCTCGGTTCCGGTGTGATCATGGATGACCGGGGTTACATCATCACCAATAAACACGTGATCAACGATGCCGACCAGATTATCGTCGCCTTGCAGGATGGCCGCGTGTTTGAAGCCCTGCTGGTGGGGTCGGACAGCCTGACCGATCTGGCGGTGCTGAAGATCAACGCCACGGGCGGTCTGCCGACTATCCCGATTAATCGCAAACGAACGCCGCACATCGGCGATGTGGTGCTGGCGATCGGTAACCCGTACAACCTGGGCCAGACCATCACTCAGGGGATCATCAGCGCGACAGGTCGAATTGGACTGAACCCGTCAGGGCGGCAGAACTTCCTGCAAACCGATGCCTCGATCAACCACGGTAACTCCGGCGGTGCGCTGGTGAACTCTCTGGGCGAACTGATGGGCATTAATACCCTCTCCTTCGACAAGAGCAACGATGGTGAAACACCGGAAGGGATTGGCTTTGCCATTCCGTTCCAGCTGGCGACCAAGATCATGGACAAGCTGATCCGCGATGGCCGCGTGATCCGTGGCTACATCGGTATTGGCGGGCGTGAAATCGCGCCGATGCATACACAGGGCGGTGGTATCGATCAGATCCAGGGGATTGTGGTCAACGAAGTGGCACCTGGCGGCCCGGCGGCCAATGCAGGTATCCAGGTGAACGACGTTATTCTTTCCGTCAACGGCACGCCGGCGGTCTCTGCGCTGGAAACGATGGACCAGGTGGCGGAAATTCGACCGGGCTCTATCATCCCCGTAGAAGTCATGCGTAATGACAAGAAGCTCACAATTCAGGTCACCATCCAGGAATACCCGGCCACTAACTGACGGGCATAAAAAAACGGAGCTTAGCGCTCCGTTTTTTTTACCGGGACAAGATCACTTGTTAACGAACTCTTCGCCCAGCGTGATGTCTTTCTTCAGCGTATCCAGCATGCCTTCCATCGCGTTTTGCTCAAACGCGCTCAGCGTGCCGATAGACTTACGCTCTTCAACGCCGTTTTTACCCAGCAGCAGCGGCTGAGAGAAGAAGCGCGCGTGTTCACCGTCGCCTTCTACGTAAGCGCATTCAACCACGTTTTTCTCGCCCTGCAGCGCGCGAACCAGAGACAGGCCGAAACGCGCCGCCGCCTGGCCCATAGACAGGGTTGCAGAACCGCCACCCGCCTTCGCTTCCACCACTTCGGTGCCTGCATTCTGAATACGTTTGGTCAGGTCAGCCACTTCCTGCTCGGTGAAGCTCACGCCCGGGATCTGCGACAGCAGAGGCAGGATGGTCACGCCAGAGTGTCCGCCGATAACCGGCACTTCCACTTCCGTTGGCTGCTTGCCTTTCAGCTCAGCCACGAAGGTATTGGAACGGATGATATCCAGCGTAGTTACGCCGAACAGTTTGTTCTTGTCGTAAACGCCCGCTTTCTTCAGCACTTCTGCTGCGATGGCAACGGTGGTGTTCACCGGGTTGGTGATGATACCGATGCACGCTTTCGGGCAGGTTTCAGCGATCTGCTGAACCAGGTTTTTCACGATGCCCGCGTTGACGTTGAACAGGTCTGAACGATCCATACCCGGTTTACGTGCAACACCCGCGGAGATCAGCACCACATCGGCATTCTGCAACGCAGGACGCGCATCTTCACCGGAGAAGCCTTTGATTTTCACAGCTGTCGGGATGTGGCTCAGGTCAACCGCCACACCTGGGGTTACCGGAGCAATATCGTACAGGGAGAGTTCTGAGCCTGAAGGCAGTTGGGTTTTCAGTAGTAGGGCAAGCGCCTGGCCGATACCACCAGCAGCGCCGAGGACTGCGACTTTCATCCTAAACTCCTTATTATGGTTAACTTAAGTATCTGTAACTCCGTTGCGGCGACCATAATTCAGCACGTCATTAATTACAATTTTCATCGCTAAAGAATTTGAGGTCGCACGTCTTTGACCTTCACCCGAATGCTATCAGGCTGTGGGCAACAACGAATTAAGAGGGGGTTACAATACACCCTGCCACGCCACCAAAACAACATCATTTTGATAACATTTAATTTACTTTTAAGCTTATTTGCGCGGCGTGACCCAGGCATGTTTTCTGATAACGAAATCTGATAAAATCTCTCCCTTTCATAACATTATTTCAGCCTGGTGCCAGGTAGATAATTTGCATAAAAATTCATCCACATGCATAATAATGTTGTTTCTATCGTCATATTCCGGGTGACTTATGCGAAGCTCGTCTAAGCAAGAAGAATTAGTTAAAGCGTTTAAAGCGCTACTCAAAGAAGAGAAATTCAGTTCTCAGGGAGAAATTGTTCAGGCGTTGCAGGAGCAAGGCTTCGACAACATCAACCAGTCGAAGGTCTCCCGCATGTTAACCAAGTTTGGTGCAGTGCGTACGCGCAACGCCAAAATGGAGATGGTTTATTGCCTGCCTGCTGAACTTGGCGTGCCAACGACCTCCAGCCCGCTGAAAAACCTGGTTCTGGACATCGACTATAACGATGCCGTGGTCGTGATCCACACCAGCCCGGGTGCAGCCCAGCTGATTGCCCGCCTGCTGGACTCGCTGGGTAAAGCAGAGGGGATCCTCGGGACCATCGCCGGTGATGACACCATTTTTACGACCCCGGCAAATGGTTTCTCGGTGAAAGACCTCTACGAAGCGATTCTGGTCCTGTTCGAACAGGAGCTGTAATCTTCTGCCCCGTAGCGCCTGGCTGCGGGGATCATTCTGCGGCCGCCTCGTTTTACCCTGCTTTTCTCTGCCTGCTGCTTTTGCAAATAGTGCTTTTTACCGCCTGTTAACATTCATTCAGTGAATGATCTGCCTTAAAATCGCACTAAAAATCAAAGCCACCTATCCAATTGATTTAAATAAGAAAAAATCATAACACCTGCAGAGTAACGCCCTTTTTTATTCATTCCCGTTATAAAAAATGATGTTTTTAACACGTAATAACAGGCGAAACCATTAGTCTGGTATTAATTTTTTGCGTGATTAGTGTATACTTGATTTTGTGATGAGGGTCACAGAACAAAGACCCCAGTAAAATAATTGACGAGGTAAATAATCATGAAAATTAGAACCACTGTAGCTGCCCTGAGCGTACTGTCAGTCCTGTCATTCGGTGCGTTTGCAGCCGACACTATTAACGCCGAACAGGCACAATCCCGTCAGGCTATCGGGACCGTTTCTGTTGGTGCCATCGGTACTTCTCCGATGGACATGCACGAAATGCTGAACAAAAAAGCGGAAGAACAGGGTGCGTCATCTTATCGCATCATCGAAGCGCGCAGTGGCGACCACTGGCACGCTACCGCAGAACTGTACAAATAAACCCTCGTCGTATCTCATCATACGACTTGCCCCTGACCTCCCGGTCAGGGGCTTTTTTATCACTGGCGCACGTTGAAACGCAGTTGCCCTTCCAGCTCCTCCTCCGCTTCATCAAACAATAAAATCAATGCGCCAAAGCGTCTGCGCAGTTTTTCAGGCAGATGGGTAAATTCGATCTCCAGCGGTAACGGCAGCCTGTCGCCGGTAACCACATCCCACAGCATATCAAGATTGTTTACGCTGCCCCGCTCCAGGTCGAACGCCCGGATAAACTCGCGGTAGAAGTCTTCCTGACTATCAATTTCGTCAAAATCAAAGGTATAAATTTTCATTGCCAGCCACCCGGTACAGGCGGGCGGCAGATGCCGCCCTGTCTATTATAAGCCCCCGATATGCAGGGTTTTAACTTCCAGAAACTCCTCCAGCCCCAGCACGGACCCCTCGCGTCCCAGCCCGGACTCTTTTACGCCCCCAAACGGACCCAGCTCGGTCGAGACCGCACATTCATTAATTCCGATCATGCCGCTCTCAATGGCCTGTGAGACGCGGAACACACGCGAGAGATTCTGGGTATAAAAGTAGGCCGCCAGCCCGTAAGGCGTATTGTTAGCGCGCATAACCACTTCGTCTTCCGACGTGAAGCGGAAGCAGGCGGCAACGGGACCAAAGGTCTCCTCTTCTGCCAGCTTCATGCCTTCATGGCAGTCACCGAGTACGGTTGGCATCCAGAAGTTGCCGCCAAGTTCGTGCGGTTTACCCCCAGCCAGCACCGTGGCCCCCTTCGCTACCGCATCTTCGACGTGCTCACGGACTTTCTCGACAGCCGAAGGCTCAATCAGCGGGCCGACAACGACGCCCTCGTCCAGACCGTTACCCACCTTCAGCGCCTTCACCGCATCGGCAAGCTGATTGACAAACTTGTCATAGACCGTCTCCTGAATATAGAAACGGTTTACGCTGACGCAGACCTGCCCGGCGTTACGGAATTTATTGGCGATGGCGCCTTTGACGGCGGCCTCAATATCCGCGTCCTCGAAAACGATATACGGCGCATTGCCGCCCAGCTCCATCGATACCTTTTTCATGGTCTCAGCGGAATTGCGAACCAGCGTTTTCCCGACGGCGGTTGACCCCGTAAACGAGATTTTGCGCACGTCATGGCTGGCCATAATGGCGTCGCTAATTTCTGAGGTGCTCCCCGCGACCGCATTCAGCACACCATCCGGCACACCGGCCTGCTTCGCCAGCGTCAGCAGCGCAAAGGCGCTCAGCGGCGTGTTGTTTGCAGGCTTGATGACGCCGGTACATCCTGCTGCCAGCGCCGGGCCGAGCTTACGGGTGAGCATAGCCATCGGGAAATTCCATGGCGTGATAGCAGCAACCACCCCAACAGGTTCACGAGTGGCCAGAATACGGGAGCCGGGTTTAACCGGAGGAATGATTTCACCGTTAGCGCGCTTGGCCTGCTCCGCAAACCACTGAATAAAGCTGGCAGCGTAGTCCACCTCGCCCTCAGCCTCTTTCAGCGGCTTGCCCTGCTCGGTGGTCATCAGCCGCCCGAGCCAGCTTTTGTTCTCGATAATCAGTTCATACCAGCGATAGAGGATCGTGGAACGCTCTTTTGCCGTTTTTGCGCGCCATGCGGGAAAGGCTTTCGTCGCGGCCGCAATGGCCTCTTCGGTTTCGGCTTTCCCTGCTTTCGCCACTTTCGCAACCACCTCGCCCGTGGCCGGGTTTAGCACATCAAACGTGGTGTCGAGTGTTTTCCAGATACCGTTAACCAGATACCCGGTCTGAAAAAGAATACTGTCCTGAAGAGCCTGGGTTGTCATGTGTCCTCCCTTCCTGAATGTTTGAACCTGCAAGAATAAGTATAGCCACAAAAAAACCGACGCTTTTGGCGTCGGTTTTCTCTTCGTTAGCTGTCTGTCAGCGCATTCTGGTAGCGGTGCAGCATAAACACCAGCCGCTCTACCGGCTCGGTAACCTGCGGCGGGGCTTCCCAGAATCGCAGTTTCTCCTGGTAGATATCCAGCTCCTCCAGCAGTTGCTTAAAGTAGCGGCGACGTTTGTCATCACTGGATGCCGATATCACATGGTCCGCCGTTCGCCGTAGCTGGCGGTGGAAAGCGGACAAATCGTCGTTGATCGGCACTGGCGCGTTCCGCAGACGCTGGTGCGCGATAATCATGGTTAACGCCAGACGGAAGCGAGCGACATCGCCCGGGAATTTATTCAACAGCAGGAACAGTTGCTGGTAAAGGGCCGGAAGGTGGTTCTGCTTGCGCCGCGCGGTGTTGGTGGTCAAGGACGATACGGCGGCCGACACAAACTGATTGAGCAGCACGCGCCCTGTCCGCGCCTGAGAGTTATCCCGCACCAGCAGGATCACCATCATCGCCAGGAAACAGCCCACCAGCTGGCCTAATGCGCTATCCAGGAACTGGCTGAAATGGAAGGTCATCGGGTTATCCAACACGAGGATGTTAATCGTACTCGCCAGCGCACCTAACGATCCCAGACGGCGTTTTTGTACCTCAATCCCGATAAAGAACGCCATCACCGCCAGGCTGATACAGAGCAAAAGCATGCTTTGCTGCGTCGAGGGGATGATTACCAGGAAGTAGAGCGCGCCAATGGGTAACGCCGCAATGGTGCCGTACAGAAAATCAATAGCGACCATGCGCGGGTTGGGCAGACGCATCGCCAGCGCGGTAACGACGGCAATCATCACCATCGCGCCGCTGCCGGACGTCCAGCCGGTCCACAGCCAGAACAGCGTGCCGAGTATACAGGCCAGGGTGGTACGCCAGAAGTTAACCATCGCATGATGACGCTCGGCGGATTCCGGTTTGATCACCACTTCGCCCTGTAACACCTCTTCTTCCGCCGCACTGATTTTGGTGTTGCTAATCACGCCGCGTTTCAGAAGCAGGTAGCGCGTTGCGGCGCCAACCCAGGTATAAATGGTGACTGGCGTATCCCGTTCGCCCGTCCAGGCAATCACACGACGCATGCGTTTAAGCTGTCGATGCACGTCCTGCACTGTCTCCACAGGCTCATCAAACAGTTCGCGGAAGGTATCCGTTACCACTTCGGGGCGAGTGTTCTGAATCAGGTAGGTTTCACACGCCTGGGTGATCAGCGTTAACGAGACGGTATTGATCGCTTTCAGACGACGATTGGCACGCTCCCAGCGGGAAGACTCCATATTGAGATTACTGCGCATCCCTTCCAGCGCCTGCGTGCGGCGCACCAGCGCGCTCCAGGCCTTGTCGACCTCTTCGCTGTCGCCGTGTTTAATGCACAGCTGCATAAGCTGGTACTGGGCAACAATCAGCGCGTCCAGCTCACGATCGACTTCCTGCTTGATGGATCGCGGAGAGAAAAGCAGATCGGCGACAATCGCGCAGACGATACCAATGACAATCTCGCTGCAACGTTCCACGGCGAACTGCGGAGCAAGCAGCGGTTCACTCTGAATGGTGATGATAATAATCAGCGCGGTATATCCCGCCAGGCCCCAGGCGTACGAGTTCTCCACCTTCACCAGCGAAGAGACCCAGGTGCAAAAACCCGCCCAGATACAGCATACAATCAGCATCAGCAGCGGCGTGCGGATCATCAGGATGATAATGGTCAGGGCGGCGATACAGCCGATAAAGGTACCGATAATACGCAGCATCCCGCGATAGCGAATTGCCCCGGAGTAAGGCTCGCCACCCGCCGCGAAGGCAGGACCGGCGGCGACGATCGCGGCGGTCAGAACAGCCCAGCGCGGCGTTTCAAGCTGGAAATGGAAGCCAACAAACAGCGCCAGCACAATGGCGCATGCCAGCTTCACGGCGAAGCGGATGTGCTGGCTGGCTATGGAAAAAATGCCCATAGCGATCAACCAAACTCGCGCAGGCGATGGGCGATTTGACGGAAGATAGAATCCTGGCTGGCATCACGGTCTTTTTCACCGGTGATCACTACCGTCGCCGTGGTGCCTGCGGGCCAGAGGTTGCTCTGCTGCTCATCCAGACGAATGCGTACCGGTACGCGCTGCGCCAGACGAACCCACTCGAGGTTAGAATCGACGGTCGCCATCCCTTTTGAATCATTGGTACTGCTGGCGTTGGTCACCCCCGCGGCCACGCTGTCCACGGTTCCTTTCAGGACCCGGTTGCTGCCGAGCGGCGTGATTTCGGCTCGATAGCCCGGACGCACACCTTCCAGCTTGGTCTCTTCCATATAGGCGAGGACGTAGAAAGAGTTCTGTTTCACCAGCGCCACGGCCGTAGAGCCGCGCGTGATAAACTCACCCGCATAGACGTTGAGGTTGGTTACCCAGCCATCGGACGGGGCGCGGATAACGGTACGTTCCAGATCGAGCTTCGCCAGATCGCGCGTCGCCTGCGCTTTTGCCAGCTGATGCAGCACGGTTTGCAGCACGTTATTGGACTGATCAATCTCTTCCCGGGACATGGCCTGGATGCCCAGCTTGTTACGACGTCCTGCTTCACGGCGTTTTTCAGCGGCCAGCGCGTTGTAATACGCTACGTCGGCTTCCGCTTCTTCCAGCGCTTTTTGATAGCGCGGCTGGTCGATAGTGAACAGTACCTGATCTTTTTTCACCAGCTGGTTATCGTGGACATTGACCGCCGTAATGAGACCGGCGACATCGGGCGCTATCGCGACCACCTCCGCGCTGAAACGCGCATCGCGCGTCCACGGGGATTCGGTGTAATAAACCCAGGCGCGAAAAATAGCGATGAACGCCAGGATGACCAGCGCCATAGTGATGGCAGTGCGGGAGATTTTTCTTGTTAGCGTTTTCACATCAACCTCAGACAAACATGCGCGATATTAAATAGAACAGGCAGCAATACAGCGCGGTATTAAACAATGCAGGATGCCAGACGAAATCATAAATCCCGGTAGGGACCAGCACCTTGCGCACCAGCCAGAAGATCGCCAGTGATAAAAGAAGCTCGAAAAATATCGGTGGGAACGACAGACCGAACACCACGATAACGGGAAACAGACTCATGTTGACCTTGATTAAAGAGATGCAGGTTACTGGATTATTAAGCTCACGCCGCCGCAGGAGAGCATGAATTGCCGGGCGAGAGTGGCGCAGCCGTTATGTAATTAATAATATATTAACGTAACTGTTATGCTGTTATCTATCATATGTGATCTAAATCACTTTTAAGCCAGAGTGAATAATGGAACGTCTAAAACGCATGTCCGTCTTTGCGAAAGTGGTTGAGCAAGGCTCTTTTACCGCCGCAGCACGTCAGCTACAAATGAGCGTCTCATCCATTAGCCAGACAGTGTCAAAACTGGAAGATGAGCTCCAGGTGAAGCTGCTCAACCGCAGCACCCGCAGCATTGGGCTGACGGAAGCGGGTAAAATTTACTATCAGGGCTGCCGTCGAATGCTGCATGAAGTGCAGGATGTTCACGAGCAGCTCTACGCCTTTAACAACACGCCTATCGGCACGCTGCGTATCGGGTGTTCTTCAACTATGGCACAAAATGTTCTCGCTGCCATGACGGCGGAAATGCTGAAAGAGTATCCCGGTTTAACCGTTAATCTGGTAACGGGTATTCCGGCACCGGATCTGATTGCCGATGGGTTAGACGTGGTGATCCGCGTTGGCGCATTGCAGGACTCGAGCCTGTTCTCGCGTCGACTGGGCAGCATGCCGATGGTGGTCTGCGCTTCGAAAAGCTATCTGGCACAGTATGGCGTACCGGAAAAACCTGCCGACCTGAGCAACCACTCGTGGCTGGAATACAGCGTTCGCCCAGATAACGAATTTGAACTGATCGCGCCAGAAGGGCTTTCCACCAAACTGCTGCCTGAAGGCCGCTTCGTGACCAACGATCCGATGACCATCTCACGCTGGCTGGTGGCCGGGGCCGGGATCGCCTACGTGCCGCTGATGTGGGTGATCAACGAGATCAACAGCGGCGAACTGGAGATCCTCTTCCCGCGCTACCAGTCGGATCCGCGCCCGGTGTACGCGCTCTATACCGAAAAGGACAAGCTGCCGCTGAAGGTGCAGGTCTGTATTAACTATCTGACGGACTATTTTGTGGAAGTGGCAGAGCTGTTTCAGGGGATGCGGGGAAGAAGGAAAGAGTAGGCCTCC
>WAAG01052490.1:0-21434 GCA_013390105.1 Tichodroma muraria
AAAATGAAAAAATTACGCCGTGCCGCCCACCGTCAGGTTATCGACCTTCAGGGTTGGCTGGCCCACGCCTACCGGCAGGCTCTGACCTTCTTTGCCGCAGACGCCCACGCCGTTATCCAGCTTCAGATCGTTACCGACCATGGAGATCTGCTGCATTGCTTCAATCCCGGATCCGATCAGCGTCGCCCCTTTTACCGCTTTGGTCACTTTGCCCTTCTCAATCAGATACGCCTCTGAGGTAGAGAAGACAAATTTACCGGAGGTGATATCCACCTGGCCGCCGCCAAAGTTCGGCGCGAAGATACCGTAATCAACGGATTCGATAATCTCCTGCGGCGTGGATTTACCCGGCAGCATGTAGGTGTTGGTCATGCGCGGCATCGGCAGGTGCGCGTAGGATTCGCGACGACCGTTACCCGTTGGCGCAACGCCCATCAGACGCGCGTTAAGCTTGTCCTGCATGTAACCTTTCAGTACGCCATTTTCGATCAGCACGTTGTACTGGCCCGGCGTGCCTTCATCGTCGATAGAAATCGAGCCGCGACGGTCGAGCATGGTGCCATCATCCACCACGGTACACAGTTCGGAGGAGACAAGCTGCCCCATCTGACCGCTGAATACGGACGTCCCGCGACGGTTGAAATCCCCCTCCAGGCCGTGACCGACCGCTTCGTGCAGCAGCACGCCAGGCCAGCCTGCGCCCAGAACCACCGGCAGCGTACCGGCAGGTGCCGCCACGGCAGACAGGTTGACCAGCGCCATGCGCACGGCTTCTTTTGCCCACGCATCCGCGCGCGCTTCGCCGTCAACGTCGCCGAGGAACCAGTCGTAGCCAAAACGACCGCCGCCACCGCTTGAGCCGCGCTCGCGCTTGCCGTCGTCTTCCACCTGCACGCTGATAGAGAGGCGCACAAGCGGACGCACGTCGGCGGCCAGCGTACCGTCCGTCGCCGCCACCAGGATCAGTTCATAAACACCGCTCAGGCTGGCAGAAACTTCCTGCACGCGTTTATCCGCCGCGCGAGCCACTTTGTCCACGCGACGCAGGATGTCCAGCTTCTCTTCGCGGCTCATGCTTTGCAGTGGGTCGATGCTGGTATAAAGCGCAGCGTTCTGCACTTCACCCAGGGTTTTCACGCGACCGTCGCCAGTATCACGCACAATGGTTCGCGCCGCCTGCGCGCTCTGCTCCAGCGCGGCCAGGCTTATCTGGTCTGCATAAGCAAAACCGGTTTTTTCGCCGCTGACGGCGCGCACGCCGACGCCCTGGTCAATGTTATAAGAACCATCTTTAATGATGCTGTCTTCTAAAACCCAGGATTCGTGATAGCTCGACTGGAAATAGAGATCGCCGTAGTCGAGGCGGCGTTCGGTCAGTTGACCAAGAATGGAGAACAGGTCCTGATGGCTCAGGCCGTTCGCTGCGAGCAAATGTTCACTTACCAGGTTCAGACTCATCGTATTGCTACTCGTTCGTTGCCGCCAGTGGCGGTATAAAATCAATATTATTGAGAGTGAGGCAATTACCTGCCCACGTCAAATCATTGCTGTGCTTCTTTGCGCGGCTGGCGCAGCACTTCATTAATCTGCGGTTTATCGATTGGGCCCGTAATGCGGTAGCGCAGAATCGAGACTTTGCTCCAGAGCGGCCCCAGCACTTTGCTGGCGGCAAATACCGCCGCGCCGATTATCGGGTTGACCACAAAAGCGGTAGCAACACCCACTGTAGCGGAGATTTCCGGGGCAACAACCGCTTCCATATCCAGCTCCCGGCGCACGAGGTTCACTGATCCTTTCATGGCGATGTCCGCTTCCAGGCCGTCCAGCAGCGTATCATCGGTATGCATCACGCCGTCCTTGATCCAGGCCGTTCCGCGAATGGAGTCATAATAGAAACCGTCGTTGAAGGTATCGCTGAAATCGAAGCGCAGCTTGCGCAGCAGCGCGTCAAAGCTCAGCAGGCGCAGTATTTGCCCTGCATGACCGGTGCTAACATCGGCAATTTGTCCCTTACCAAAACGGGTTCTGAGGATACCGTTCAGCGAGGCAACGTCCGGCTGCCACGGTGCCGCGCGCCAGTGCAGATCGTAATTCACATCGAAGGACGATCCGCGAAGCGGCGTGCTGATCCCAAAGAAGTTAGCCGCGGAGTCCAGCTTGTTGCCTTTAATATCGCCCTTCAGCGAGGTGCGCTGTTCACCCGGTTTGTTCACCCACTCGCCAGCGGCGGTCATGCGGCCAAAGCCGGTATCCACCAGCCCACCAGAGAGGCTCAGCGTATTGCCCTGAATATCAAAATCACCGTCGATACGGCCATATTTCTGTCCCCACAGCCAGCACTCCGCACAGCGCAGCTGGAGATCGGGCCAGTTGCTGAAATCCACGCGCGACGTTCCACTGCTGCTGAAAGGAGACGTACTTGTCGACTGTGTTTTAGACGCCGTAAAGGTCGGGTTGTAATAGAGATAACGGATAGCCGCCTGCCATGGCGCGTTATCGCGCATCGTCAACGAACCGTTAATTTCACGCCCCTGCGCCTCGACCTTTGAGCCGTTCACCGTCGGCTGGGAGACAATACTCAGGTTATTCCACTGCTGCCCACCCAGCGTCAGCGCAGGCGTGCGCAAGGTAATGGACTGGGGGAACTGCGCCGTTTGATCTACGTTTTGCCCGACACCTTTCTGAAACAGTGCCAGCCACTCTGCGCCATCCATCGGCGGGAGATTCAGTTCAATGCCCGCCTGCTCCGGCAGCGGCGGCGTGGTACGGCTGTCCGTCGTCCAGATCGCCCTGTCCAGCGTCAGCTTGCGGTTAAGCAGCCAGCGGCTGTTGAAGTGGTTTGTTCCGCCAGCGTTTCCGGTTAAATCGAAGCTGTTAAGGTTGCCCGCAACCTTTACGTTGACGGGCAGTGCTTCACCGCTTTTCTTGTTCAGCGGTGCGGGAAGCTGGCTACTGAGGTTTTTCAGATCGCCCGTAATGTCGACGTTATAGCGCGCACCGGCATGATAAGGCAGATCGATGGCGACCTTGCCATTCCATGACACCGCGCCGTCCACCGCATTCTCAATCGGCTTCGGCAGAACATCCATGCGTGACGGCTGCCAGTTCGCGTCCATATTGACCGCCACCTGGTAGGCTTTGTCGCCCTCGGTGGTGGAGAAATCGATATTGACGGGTTGATTGAACCAGGTCGCTTTCAGCGGCTTACTTTTCAGATTGCCGTTAACAAAGCTGAACTGACCGCTAAGGTTTTTCAGCGTGCTGTCCAGCGGCTTGATATAGAGGCTGTTATTGTTCAGACGAACGTCGCCTTTGGCGGTGGTCATTTCACCGTCGAGCGGGATATCCAGATGTAAGCGAGCATTCACATCACCATCTAACTGCAACTGCTGGAGAGTGGCCGCCAGGGAGTCATCCAGCGGCGTATCTTCAAAATACGGGCCAACCGCTTTACCCGGCCCCTTAATATCCGCATCAATCAGCAGTTTCTCTTTGGAGTAATCCGGGATGTTTGCCGTCAGGTTGCTTGCCGTTACGCCGCCCAGCGCAACGCTGTCCGTCTTCATCCACAAGCCGTCATTCAGGAAGTTGAGTTCGATATTCAGATTCTTCAGCGCGGGCCAGTCCGGCTGGAAGGCATAGGTGGCGTTGCGTAGCGGCACCAGAACCTGGAACTGGCCTTCGTTATGCTTATACGGGAACAGGTGCGGATTGCCGCCGTAGACCAGCGTGGCGTTATCCGCCTGACCGCCCTGAATGGCGCCGCTGAGATAGTCTACCAGCGCTTTCCCCATCAGGTTTTCCGGGAAGTAGCGCCACGCCTGCGAACCATCATCCGTGCTGATGCCCGCCAGAATGCCCAGCCACGGCTCATCGCCTTCAGGCTGTAGATAACGGAAATTACCGCGGGCATGTACCGCTTTGGCTTTTACATCAATATCGCGACCATCGAGCTGAAAACCTTTGTCATTCTTCAGCCAGTTAAGAGTGGCGTTTCCCTTTTCGATCTCCAGTGGCGCACGGAAGACCGTTTCGTACGGCATTTTTGCTTCCTGCATTTCTGCCGTCAGCCTGCCGTTTTCCACGCTTCCTTCCAGTTTACCGCTGAAGTGCTCGGCACCCGGCAGCAGCTTCCACTGTTTCCATGCGAGATTTTTCCATGCCGCCTGAAAACGCGTCTTTTCCGTGGCCTGGAGCGGAATATCCAGCGCCAGCCGGTTTATCTGCCCGCTCGGCTGCGTCGCCAGCCAGATTTCGCCCAGCTCCGGGGAGAGTTTTGCGGCCATTGAACGCAACCCTTCGATCGCCGTCAGATCCAGGTTACTGGCGCGGATACGCAGCTCATCGCTGCGTTTACCGTTTATACCGCCGACGTCCTGCTCCGGCATCCACGCCAGCGTCAGTGCGCCGCGCGGCCAGGGTTTGTTATCCATGGAGATGCGCGTATCCGGAATAGCGAACTGCCAGCCGCCTTTATCCTGCGTCACGTGTGCGGTGAGGTTATCGACGGAAAGCTGATGCTGATGGTTTTCCCCCTTCCAGCTCGCGCCCCCCTGCTTAAGCCAGATATCGCCGCTGGCGAACGCCCCGTTCGTCAGGGTCATCCAGCCTTCCAGGCTGAAGCGCGCGGTTTCCAGCTGCATGTTCTGCTGTAGCCACTCACCCAGCCACGGCTTCACGTCCACGTCGTCCGCCTGTAGCCACACCCTGCCGTTGTTCAGCAGGCCATTGTCGTCGCGCAGATCCATCCGCACCTGCATAACGCCGTGCTGCCCGTTCAGGCTGGAGAGATTCACCTGCCCCTCGGCGCGGTGGCGATCTTTCCCGTTTAGCCAGGTCAGCTGTGGGATCGCCAGCTCAGCGCGCTGTCCGGAAAGGGTTATAAAGCTCACTTCGCTGTCGCGGAGATCGAAATGATCGAACTGACGCAGGAAGAGATCGCTGATACGGCTGGTTTCCAGCCCACGATCGCTGTCGCCGCTTTGCAGCGGCGTGTTGGTCATCAGCTGAAGTTGCCAGAAGGTGAGATCGCGAAACTGCCAGCGCAGATGCAGCAGGCTTTGCCAGACATCCAGCGCCAGGGTGACGCGTTTGATTTTAAGATGGCCGCCATCTTTCAGGCTGGCGCTGATATCCCGCGCATCAAGCGTCGGGCCAAAGTTCTGCCAGCTTGCCTCGATATGGCTCACGTCCACCGGCAGACCGGTGGCAGATTCGATTTTTGCCAGGATCTGCGGCCGCCAGCTGTCCAGATGCGGCAAGGCGAGACGCAGCCCGCTCACGAGCAACGCGACAATCACGACCAGCGTTGCCCCTGTAAGCAGTAAAATCCCCGGCAATCGCCTCACGCGTCTCTCCTTGTCAGCCTTAAATCTCGCAGCGAACTGCGTTTACATCATGACGACGTCAAACTGCTCCTGGTTATAGAGCGGCTCAATTTGCACTTTTACCTGTTTGCCGACAAAGATTTCCACTTCCGCCAGCGCGTGCGACTCTTCCCCTTTCAGGGCCTCCGCCACCGCAGGGGAAGCATAGACCAGAAAACGGTCTGAGTCGTAGGCATGATGGACACGGACAATCTCACGCATGATCTCGTAGCAGACCGTCTCCACCGTCTTTACCGTTCCGCGTCCATGGCAGGTTGGACACTCATTACACAGGACATGTTCCACGCTTTCGCGGGTCCGTTTCCGGGTCATTTCCACCAGACCGAGCTGCGAGAAGCCATTGATGCTGGTTTTCACGCGATCTTTACTCAGCGCCTGCTCCAGGGAGTGCAGCACGCGACGGCGGTGGTCTTCATTATTCATATCGATAAAGTCGATGATGATAATACCGCCCAGATTACGCAGGCGAAGCTGGCGTGCGATGGCCTGCGTCGCTTCTATATTGGTATTAAAGATGGTGTCATCGAGGTTGCGATGGCCGACAAACGCGCCGGTGTTGATGTCGACGGTGGTCATCGCTTCGGTTTGATCGATGATCAGATAGCCACCCGATTTCAGCTCAACCTTACGCTCCAGCGCACGCTGGATTTCGTTTTCAACGTCATAGAGATCAAATATCGGCTGGCGTCCGGTGTAATGCTCCAGCAGCCCCGGCATTTCCGGGATGTACTCGGCGGTGAACTCCAGTAAGGCTTCGTACGTCAGACGGGAGTCCACGCGGATGCGGTCGAGCTGCGCATCGGCGAAATCACGTAATACGCGCTGAGCGAGCGCCAGCTCACCGTATAGCCGGTAGCGGGTCTGGTTGCGTTTTTTACGCTCCATCACTTTGGTCCAGACGCGCTTCAGATAGGCCGCATCCGAGGCCAGGTCTTCTTCGCTGATCCCTTCCGCTGCGGTACGGATAATAAACCCGCCCTGCTCGTCGCAGTAGGCGCTGACCACCTTTTTCAGGCGTTCACGCTCGCTTTCGCTCTCAATACGCTGTGACACGCCGACGTGCGACGCCCCCGGCATAAAGACCAGATAACGTGAAGGAAGGGTGATGTCGGTGGTCAGACGCGCGCCTTTGGTGCCCAGCGGATCTTTTACCACCTGCACCATCAGATCCTGGCCCTGACGCACCAGCTCAGAGATGTCGCGCACGGCAAACTGTTTTTGCTCTTCGCCTGCCACGCATTCGGTATGCGGCATGATGTCGGAGGCGTGCAAAAACGCCGCTTTATCGAGCCCAATATCTACAAAAGCCGCCTGCATACCCGGCAGTACACGACTGACACGACCTTTGTAGATATTGCCTACGATTCCGCGCCGCGCTTCACGCTCAATATGAATTTCCTGAAGAATGCCACCATCAATGTAGGCCACACGGGTTTCCGATGGCGTTACGTTTACCAACAATTCAGCCGTCATAATTATCCCTTCCCTCACGCAGTGAGTTAAAATTGCTCAGCAACTCATACGTTTCCACCAGCGGTAAGCCGACTACGGCGTGATAGCTGCCATTTATCTTCCTGACAAAACAGCCACCCAACCCTTGAATACCGTATGCACCTGCTTTATCCATAGGTTCACCGCTGGCGATATAGCCGGCGATCTCCTCGTCGGTGAGGACTCTGAACGTCACTTCCGTTACCACAAGGCAATCCAGAACGTACTGGCTGTCTGCCAGCGCTACCGCCGTCATCACCTGATGGGTTTGTCCGGACATGTTACGCAGCATCCGCGCAGCATGGTCTGCGTCGCGGGGTTTCTCAAGCACCTCACCATTGAGGATGACGATGGTATCGGCCCCCAGCACCGGTAAGTCACGCGGCACGCATGCAACGCCCGCCTGCGCTTTTTCACGCGCCAGACGGGAGACATACTGCTGAGCGCTTTCGCCCTCAGCTCGTTTTTCTTCGATACCGGTAACGATGCGTTCGAAGGATACACCCAACTGCGCGAGCAGTTCCTGGCGACGCGGAGAACCGGAGGCAAGATACAAAGACGTCATAGAAACCTTTTATTGCACGGCAAACTGCTGGCGAATTTTACGCATCAGCAGGAACAGCCACGGCCAGAGCACACCGTTTACTACACTACTCCAGAACACTTCCGGTCGGAAAGAGACGTTGATCACTAAAAACTCTGCCCAGAAAACAACGATATCCGCAGCGAGCGACAACAACATCACCACCAGCGCCTGTTGCCAGAGCGCAAGGTTACGAAAGAGCTGGAATTTGAGTGCAACGAGATACGCAATAATGCTCATGGATAAGGCGCGGACGCCAAGCGTAGAGCCACTGATAAGATCCAGTATGGCACCCATCACAAAACCTGTGCCGACATTTACGCGGTGCGGCAGGGCAAGGATCCAGTAGAGCAAAATGAGTAATACCCAGTTTGGCCGGAAAACAAGAATGTCGTCCGGCCAGGGCATAATTTGCAGCAACAATGCAACGAGGAATGAGAGCCAGATTACCCAGCGCCCCTGGCTACGATAACTGGCCACTACTGCCCTCCACCCGAGACTTGCGGCGGTGGCGGCGCATCCGGTAGCGGCTGCGTTAACCCCGTCGCCGGAGCCGGTACGGGCGCAGGTGGCCCCATTGCATCCGGCGCAGGCAGCACCTGCGGCATCATCTGCATCAGGCGCTCATTGGCCACGCGATGCACATCTTCCGGCGTCATCGGGTTAGCGCCGTTGCGATCGGCGCCCCATAGCAGCAGCAGGTAGCGTAAACGCTGCAAGCCAGCCGTTGGACGCGCCTGGATCACGGTGTAGGCACGTTGAGTGTCGAGCTTCACGGAAGAGACAACCGCAACCGGGTAGCCTTCAGGGAAACGACCGCCCAGACCAGACGTCACCAGCACGTCACCCACGCGGATATCCGTGTTGGCGGGCAGGTGTTCCAGTTGCAGATCGTCCGTACAACCATTACCGGCGGCAATTACGCGAATATCGTTACGCAGCACCTGAATCGGCAGTGCATGGGTGGCATCGCAAATCAGCAGCACACGGCTGGTCAGTTTGGCAACCGCCACGACCTGGCCCACAACGCCTTTATCGCTGATGACAGGCTGACCTTCGTATACGCCGTTCACGCTGCCTTTATCAATCACCACCTGATCGCTGTATGGATCGTTTACGGTGGAGATCACCTGGGTGACCATTTTCTGTTCATCCTGGCGCAGCGGCGAGCCAAGCAGTTCCCGCAGACGCGCGTTTTCCTGCTTATATTGCCCCAGCATCAGTAGCTCGCTGTTTTTCAGCAGCAGTTCCTGGCGTAATGCACGGTTTTCGAGTTCGAGCTGGTCACGCGATGAAAGCGTTTGCGACACGGAGTCGAGCAGTTCACGGGGACCATTTGAAATAAAGTAGAAAGGACTGACGGCGGTATCCATGTACGTTCGGATCTGGCTGAACGTACCGAGGCGGCTATCGGCAATAATGACCCCGAGCGCCACCAGAACCGCCAGGATCAGGCGAAACTGTAGCGACGGGCCACGGCTAAAAATTGGCTTCATAGGCTATGCGTATTCTCGCGTCAGAGAGAAAGGGTAGCCATTTGCTACCCTCTCACACCCGACTACTCTTCGCTAAACAAGTCGCCGCCGTGCATGTCGATCATTTCCAGCGCCTTGCCACCACCACGGGCGACGCAAGTCAGTGGATCTTCTGCAACTACGACAGGAATACCTGTCTCTTCCATTAACAGGCGGTCGAGGTTACGCAGCAGCGCACCACCACCGGTCAGAACCATACCGCGCTCGGAGATATCGGAGGCCAGCTCTGGCGGGCACTGTTCCAGCGCAACCATCACCGCGCTCACGATGCCGGTCAGCGGCTCCTGCAACGCTTCCAGGATTTCGTTGGAGTTCAGGGTGAATCCGCGTGGCACGCCTTCTGCCAGGTTACGACCGCGAACTTCGATCTCGCGAACTTCATCACCCGGATAGGCAGAACCGATTTCATGCTTGATGCGCTCTGCGGTCGCTTCACCGATCAGAGAGCCGTAGTTACGGCGAACGTAATTGATGATGGCTTCGTCGAAACGGTCGCCGCCGATACGCACGGAAGAGGAGTACACCACGCCGTTCAGGGAGATAACGGCCACTTCAGTGGTACCGCCACCGATATCCACCACCATAGAACCAGTTGCTTCAGAAACCGGCAGACCCGCACCAATTGCCGCAGCCATCGGTTCTTCAATCAGGAACACTTCACGCGCACCGGCACCCTGAGCGGATTCACGGATTGCACGGCGTTCAACCTGGGTTGCGCCAACCGGCACACACACCAGTACGCGCGGGCTTGGGCGCATAAAGCTGTTGCTGTGAACCTGCTTGATGAAGTGCTGAAGCATTTTTTCGGTCACGAAGAAGTCAGCAATAACGCCATCTTTCATTGGGCGGATCGCGGCAATGTTGCCCGGCGTACGGCCCAGCATCTGCTTCGCATCATGGCCTACTGCGGCCACGCTTTTTGGCGAGCCAGCACGATCCTGACGAATGGCCACAACGGAAGGCTCATTCAATACGATGCCTTGTCCTTTTACATAGATAAGGGTATTCGCGGTACCCAGGTCAATGGACAGGTCATTGGAAAACATGCCACGAAATTTTTTCAACATACTAAGGGATAATCCTGAAAGCTGGGGCGGAAAACAAAATCCGCTTACTTTACCAACCACACGCAGCAGCGACAAGGCGCAAAAATCGTCTGCTACGGTGAAAATTAGTGCAGCACGTTTCCTTTGTTACAAATTCATCCCCTGAATCCCTCAGGGCTGAGTAAACAGCAGCGTCCCTCACTTTCACTTGTAACCTATAAAAGGTCGTTCACTGGCTTTTATGCTCGTCTTACTCAAAGCTACAGGCGCGATATTCTACGTGAAAACAAAGTAAACGGCAGGTCAAACAGAGTATCTTTGCAAATATTTTTTCACATTGGTGTCAAGCGGCTGAGAGGCGGCAAAAAAATCCCCCTGACCGCCCGTCACGCCGCGCTCTGTCAACATCTGCCATTCACTGCGTGAACGTACGCCTGCGGCAAATACTTGCGTTTGCGTTCCTTTGCACGCCTCCACCAGGCTTTGTACCAGCAGCTGGTTTTCCGTGCGCTTTTCGATATTCCTTACCAGACCCGGATGCAGCTTCAATAATTCGACATCCAGCTCTTTGATCCAGCTGGTGCTGACCAGGGTAAGACCCGCCTGTGTTACCGCCACGCGAGCCCCAAGCGCATTGATTAAACGCACAACCGAGCGCAACCGGCTGATGTGTTGACCTACATCTGCCTCTGCAAGTTCAAAAATAATGCGTTTGCGTTGCGATTTTTCGCATTGCATTAACGTGTCACGTAACCAACGCTGAAAACGCGGACGGATCAGCGATTCGACGGTCACCTGTAAAGCCAGATTTTCTTCAGGCCAGTACGATAAAAACGGAATGAGGCGGGTGATTTGCTGGCGGTCATACTCTTCGGACAATCCGAATTGCAGCACCATCGGCAAATACTCTGCGGAGATAACCTCCTCGGTCCCATCAAAAATACGGCACATCAGCTCACGATGATGGACATGACCATTTTTTATGACCGCCGGTTTTTGATAGATGCGCGGTCCACCCCGGCTCAGCATCTGTTCAATCAGGGTTCGCCAGCGTACGTTGCCGCGCCCTTTTTCCGGTAGCGTATCATCATAGACCGCCCAGCCGTTCGCCCCCTGCAATACGGCGTTGCGCGTGGCCGCTTCTGCATGTTCCATCACCTGCTCCGTCGACTGACCGCCGCGCCAGGCACAGATGCCCATATGCACCATGTCGTCGCGGTCGAGCATTTTGCTCTGGGGTAGCGCATCGACGGCTTTCAACAGCTGGCTGGCGATACTCTCGGACTCCTTTAAGGTGCGATGCGGCAGCAAGACGGCAAAGTCGCTGCGGTGGTAGCGTGCCAGTAACGCGCCGGGGTAGCGCATAATAAAGGTGGATAGCAGGTTAATCAGCGTGAAGAGGTTCTCTTCCGCCACGCGCTGGCCCCAGGTATCACGGAGCAGATCGAAGTCGGGCAGGCGAATCATCATTACCACGCCATGCGTCCCCACCTTTTCGGGATCATCAAGAAGCGTAGCCAGCTGATTATCAAAGAAGAGACGGTTGTTAAGGCCCGTTTTGTTATCCTGCGCGGCGTAGGAGCGAATCAACGTGTCCATACGGCTACGCTGATCGCTGGCAAACTGGATTTCGGAGAGCAGCACGTCCAGGGCGCTACTGGTACGTGATGGCCATTCATAAACCGATCCCCGTACCTGCGGACCCCGCTCGCCATTCAGTATTCGCACCGAGCGTGTTTCCAGCAGTTCCTGGCCGGAAAGTTGACGACGCTGCCAGCGAACGGCGAGGAAAATCAGCAGGACGATCAAGGCTACGGCGATGGTTAAGGGCGCGGTGGTCATGAGCGAGCGTAAATAGTTGCTCATCGGGTCCTGGTACATCAGATGGATTGTCATACCCGGATGTTTAAGTGAGCGTACCGTTATGTCCCGATACTGATCTACCGTGCCGGCAGGACGGTAGCTGCCCTGACGGGTATGGCTGAAAACGGTCTGCTTCCCCTGTTTAATGTCGATCTGCACTATATCCACAGGCACCATTAACTCATCCAGTTCACGCGAAAGTGCCGGGAAGGAGGTTGTAATCAGGCGAGTGTCGATAACCGATGCAACCGATTCTACCCGGTTAACCAGCTTATCCTGGATGGCATTATAAAAGCTCAGCGAGCAGCCGATTAGCGTGACAAATATGGTCAGTCCCGTCAGCAAGGTGATAAAAGCTGAGAACTTCGTCGTTAATCGCATCCTTGAGATTACTCCGTGGGTTGAAGGGGTCGCAAGTGAGCGCTAACTTGCATTTCAAATGCGGCATACTACCAAACCTGGTGTATCTGGCAATTTATTGCGTTAAATCGGCACTGCGTTTCATTGAGCGAGTATAGTCTTCAGTACATATTTTCCCATCATCAATCCTAGTGAGGACCCTGTATGCAGGCTTTGATCTTAGAACAGCAGGACGGCAAAACCGTTGCCTCGGTGCAAGCCATTGACGAGAGCCGCCTGCCGGAGGGCGACGTGACCGTAGATATCGACTGGTCAAGTCTGAACTATAAAGATGCACTGGCCATTACGGGAAAAGGTAAAATCATCCGAAATTTCCCAATGGTGCCAGGCATCGACTTGGCTGGCCGCGTGCATACCAGTGAAGATCCGCGTTTTCACGCCGGACAGCAGGTACTGCTCACCGGCTGGGGCGTAGGTGAAAACCACTGGGGAGGACTGGCAGCGCAGGCGCGCGTAAAAGGTGACTGGCTGGTCCCGATGCCGAAAGGCCTGGACGGCCGTAAGGCGATGATCGTCGGCACGGCAGGTTTCACCGCCATGCTCTGCGTGATGGCGCTGGAAGAGGCCGGGATCCGTCCTGACTCTGGCGAAATTGTCGTGACCGGCGCCAGCGGTGGCGTGGGCAGCACGGCCGTCACGCTGCTGCACAAGCTGGGGTACCAGGTCGCCGCCGTCTCTGGCCGCGAAAGTACGCATGATTATCTACGTCAGTTGGGCGCAAGCCGTATTCTGAGCCGCGACGAATTCGCCGAGACCCGTCCGCTGGAAAAACAGGTCTGGGCTGGCGCTGTAGATACCGTCGGCGACAAAGTGCTGGCGAAGGTACTGGCGCAAATGAATTACGGTGGCTGCGTGGCGGCCTGTGGTCTGGCGGGTGGTTTTGCCCTGCCGACGACGGTGATGCCATTTATTCTGCGTAACGTGCGTCTTCAGGGTGTCGATTCGGTCATGACCCCAGCCGAGCGGCGGGCTGAGGCCTGGGAACGTCTGGCGCGGGATCTGCCAGCCTCATTCTATGAGCAGAGCGCCACTGAGATTACCCTGAGCCAGGCGCCAGAGTACGCCAATAAAATCATGGACAACCAGTTCCACGGTCGTGCGCTGGTTAAAATCGCCTAATCTTCAAATTTTCGTGACATATTCGCGCTAACCCTCCTCCTCCGTCATGCTTAGAAAAACGCCTGACGGAGGATGCCATGAAAACCCGAAAACTGACGGAAGCAGACGTAACGTCCGAGTCTGTCTTTATGCTACAGCGTCGCCAGATCCTGAAAATGCTTGGCATCAGCGCCACTGCCCTGACGCTCACCCCTGCGGCCCACGCCGATCTGCTCGACTGGTTTAAGGGCAACGACCGCCCGAAAGCCCCCTCTGGCGCACCGCTTAACTTCACGAAACCGGCGCAGTGGCAGAATAAACTGACGTTGACGCCGGAAGATAAAGTCACCGGCTATAACAACTTCTATGAGTTTGGGCTCGATAAGGCCGATCCTGCCGCCAACGCCGGGAGCATGAAAACCGATCCCTGGACGCTGAAGATTGATGGCGAAGTGGCAAAGCCGCTGACGCTGGATCATCATGACCTCACCACCCGCTTCCCACTTGAAGAACGCATTTACCGTATGCGCTGTGTGGAAGCCTGGTCGATGGTGGTGCCGTGGGTAGGTTTCCCTTTGCATAAACTGCTGGCGCTGGTTGAGCCCACCAGCAACGCGAAGTATGTTTCCTTCCAGACGCGCTATGCCCCGGACGAGATGCCAGGCCAGAAGGATCGGTTTATCGGCGGCGGGCTGGAGTATCCCTACGTTGAAGGTTTACGTCTCGACGAAGCCATGCATCCGCTTACGCTGCTCACCGTCGGGGTTTACGGCAAAGCGCTGCCGCCGCAAAACGGGGCGCCCATTCGCCTGACCGTACCGTGGAAATACGGTTTCAAGGGCATCAAATCGATCGTCAGCATTAAGCTCACCCGTGAACGCCCACCCACCACCTGGAACCTCGCAGCGCCAGATGAGTATGGTTTTTTTGCCAACGTTAACCCGCACGTTGATCATCCACGCTGGTCGCAAGCGACGGAACGTTTTATCGGTTCCGGCGGCGCGCTGGATGTTAAACGCCAGCCAACGCTGCTGTTTAACGGCTATGCAGATGAGGTGGCATCCCTCTATCGTGGGCTGAATTTACGGGAGAACTTCTAAGTGCGTTTAACGGCAAAGCAGATAACCTGGCTGAAGGTACTCCTGCATTTAGCCGGATTGCTCCCCTTTATCTGGCTCTTTTGGGCAGCCAGCCAGGGACAGTTCAGTGCCGATCCGGCTAAAGATATTCAGCATTTTACGGGTCGGATGGCTCTGAAATTTTTGCTGGCGACCTTGCTCGTCTCACCGCTTGCGCGCTACGCTAAACAGCCATTGCTAATACGTACCCGTCGGCTTTTGGGGCTATGGTGTTTTGCCTGGGCGACGCTGCATCTCACCAGTTACGCCCTGCTGGAACTGGGCATTAACAACCTGGCACTCCTTGGCAGCGAACTGGTTACGCGTCCTTATCTGACGCTGGGTATCGTAAGCTGGCTGGTTTTACTGGCGCTGACGCTGACATCCACGCAGTACGCGCAGCGAAAAATGGGACGGCGCTGGCAACTGCTGCACAACTTCGTCTATCTTGTCGCGATCCTTGCGCCCATCCATTACCTGTGGTCGGTGAAGATATTATCTCCTCAGCCGGTCATCTACACCCTGCTGGCATTGGCCCTTTTAGCATGGCGTTACAAGAAGTTCCGCCAGTGGGTACGATAGTCCACGAAACTGTGCGTTTTCCCGCAGATTATTTATCAGCCGCGAATCTTTTTCGGATAGCGGTTGATAATCTTCCCTGATAAGACCAGTATTTAGCTGCCAAATGCTACGAAATCGTTATAATGTGCGACTTCGGTTTTCCGGACAGGGGTTTTTGGCCTCTGAAAGGGTGACAATTGCGTGTTGACGGTATATGTTGTTTTTTACCCGAAAATCGCAGGAGATAGCGGCACAATGGCTGACAAATTCCAAATTTTAGTATTGAACGGACCGAACCTGAACATGCTCGGCACCCGTGAGCCAGAGAAGTACGGCACGCTGACATTGAGCGAAATTGTTAACCGTCTGGGTACGGAAGCAGCCTCGCTGAATGTGGATTTGGACCATTTTCAGTCAAACGCGGAGTACGCAATCATCGACCGTATTCATCAGGCTAAAGACACTGTGGACTATATCCTGATCAATCCGGCCGCGTTTACGCACACCAGTGTTGCTATACGCGACGCACTGCTCGCGGTGAGTATCCCGTTTATCGAGATCCATCTGAGTAACGTGCACGCCCGAGAGCCGTTCCGCCACCATTCCTACTTGTCAGATATCGCCGCTGGCGTGATATGTGGGCTGGGTGCAGACGGCTATTCATACGCTTTACAGACAGCGGTAAAACGCTTGTCACAATCACACTAAACAAGAGTACGGAACCCACTCATGGATATTCGTAAGATTAAAAAACTGATCGAGCTGGTTGAAGAATCAGGCATCTCCGAACTGGAAATTTCTGAAGGCGAAGAGTCTGTACGCATCAGCCGTGCAGCCCCAGCCGCTAGCTTCCCGGTAATGCAGCAAGCTTATGCTGCGCCAGTGCAGCAGCCTGCGCTCTCCGCAGCCGTTGCACCAGCAGCAGAAGCCGCACCTGCAGCAGCTGCAGAAATCAGTGGTCACATCGTACGTTCCCCAATGGTTGGTACTTTCTACCGCACCCCGAGCCCGGACGCGAAAGCGTTCATCGAAGTGGGTCAGAAAGTCAACGTAGGCGATACCCTGTGCATCGTTGAAGCCATGAAAATGATGAACCAGATCGAAGCAGACAAATCAGGTACTGTGAAAGCGATTCTGGTCGAAAGTGGTCAGCCGGTAGAATTTGACGAGCCGCTGGTCGTCATCGAGTAACGAGGCGAACATGCTGGATAAAATTGTTATCGCCAACCGTGGCGAGATTGCACTGCGTATTCTTCGTGCCTGTAAAGAACTGGGCATCAAGACCGTGGCCGTGCACTCAAGCGCGGATCGCGATTTAAAACACGTATTGCTGGCGGATGAGACGGTCTGTATCGGTCCGGCTCCGTCCGTAAAAAGCTATCTGAACATCCCGGCGATCATCAGCGCCGCCGAAATCACTGGCGCGGTCGCGATTCACCCGGGTTATGGTTTCCTCTCTGAGAACGCCAACTTTGCTGAGCAGGTTGAACGCTCTGGCTTTATCTTCATTGGCCCGAAAGCCGACACCATTCGCCTGATGGGTGACAAAGTGTCTGCCATCACCGCGATGAAAAAAGCCGGCGTGCCAACCGTACCGGGCTCTGACGGCCCGCTGACCGACGATATGGATGCTAACCGCGCCCATGCTAAACGCATTGGCTACCCGGTTATCATCAAGGCGTCTGGCGGCGGCGGCGGTCGCGGTATGCGCGTTGTACGCAGCGATGCTGAACTGGCGCAGTCTATCTCCATGACCAAAGCGGAAGCGAAAGCGGCTTTCAGCAATGACATGGTGTACATGGAAAAATACCTGGAAAACCCACGCCACATCGAAATTCAGGTGCTGGCTGACGGTCAGGGCAACGCGATCTATCTGGCTGAACGTGACTGCTCCATGCAGCGTCGTCACCAGAAAGTCGTCGAAGAAGCGCCAGCGCCGGGCATTACGCCGGAACTGCGTCGCTACATCGGTGAGCGTTGCGCCAAAGCGTGTGTCGATATCGGCTATCGCGGGGCGGGTACCTTTGAGTTCCTGTTCGAAAACGGCGAGTTCTACTTCATTGAGATGAACACCCGTATTCAGGTTGAACATCCGGTTACCGAAATGATCACCGGCGTTGACCTGATCAAAGAACAGCTGCGTATCGCAGCCGGTCAGCCGCTGTCCATCAAACAGGAAGAAGTTGTGGTTAAAGGCCATGCGGTAGAGTGCCGTATCAACGCCGAAGACCCGAACACCTTCCTGCCAAGCCCGGGTAAAATCACGCGTTTCCACGCGCCGGGTGGCTTTGGTGTGCGCTGGGAGTCCCATATTTACGCCGGTTACACCGTACCGCCGTACTATGACTCAATGATCGGTAAGCTGATCTGCTACGGCGAAAACCGTGACGTGGCCATTGCCCGCATGAAGAACGCCCTTCAGGAGCTGATCATCGACGGGATCAAAACCAACGTAGATCTCCAGATGCGCATCATGAGCGACGAGCACTTCCAGAATGGTGGTACTAACATCCACTACCTGGAGAAAAAACTTGGTCTGAACGAGAAGTAAGAGACCAGTGTTGCTAAAAGGCCGGATTATCCGGCCTTTTTTATTTCTGGGGATCGCAAAGCCCCATCATGTACAATCCCCGCTTTCTTCATCCACAAGGGACAAAAAATGGACAAACGTTTTGTTCAGGCCCATAAAGAAGCGCGCTGGGCGCTGTGGCTGACCCTTCTCTATCTCGCTGCATGGTTAGTAACTGCTTACTTACCTGATTCAGCGATTGGCATTACCGGCCTCCCGCACTGGTTTGAAATGGCCTGCCTGCTGCTGCCGCTGGTGTTTATTGTGCTGTGCTGGGCGATGGTGAAATTCATCTATCGCGATATCTCCCTGGAGGACGATGATGCAGCTTGAAGTCATTCTGCCGCTTGTCGCTTACCTGTTCCTGGTGTTTGGCCTGTCGGTTTATGCGATGCGTAAACGTTCGACCGGCACCTTTCTGAACGAGTATTTCCTCGGGAGCCGCTCAATGGGTGGCGTCGTGCTGGCCATGACGCTGACCGCTACTTACATCAGCGCCAGCTCGTTTATCGGTGGCCCGGGCGCCGCTTATAAGTACGGACTGGGCTGGGTACTGCTGGCCATGATCCAGCTGCCTGCCATCTGGCTCTCTCTGGGCATACTGGGTAAAAAGTTTGCCATTCTGGCCCGTCGCTACAATGCCGTGACGCTGAACGATATGCTGTTTGCCCGCTATCAGAGTCGCTTGCTGGTATGGCTGGCAAGCCTGAGTCTGCTGGTGGCGTTTATTGGTGCGATGACGGTGCAGTTTATCGGCGGCGCACGTCTGCTGGAAACGGCAGCCGGGATCCCCTACGAGACGGGTCTGGTCATTTTCGGTGTGAGTATCGCGCTGTACACCGCGTTTGGCGGGTTCCGTGCCAGCGTTCTGAACGACACGATGCAGGGAATGGTGATGCTTATTGGCACTCTCGTTCTGCTGGTGGGTATCGTGCATGCCGCAGGGGGCCTGAGCCATGCGGTTGAAACCCTGGAAGCGATCGATCCGAAACTGGTCTCGCCGCAGGGGGCGGATGACATCCTCTCTCCAACCTTTATGACCTCGTTCTGGGTGCTGGTGTGCTTTGGCGTGATTGGCCTGCCGCATACCGCCGTGCGCTGCATCTCATATAAAGACAGCAAAGCGGTACACCGCGGGATTATTATCGGGACAATTGTGGTGGCAATCCTGATGTTTGGTATGCACCTGGCGGGCGCGCTGGGACGCGCGGTGATCCCTGACCTTACCGTACCGGATCTGGTCATTCCAACCCTGATGGTGAAAGTACTTCCGCCGTTTGCCGCCGGAATTTTCCTCGCCGCACCCATGGCGGCCATTATGTCGACCATCAACGCTCAGTTGCTGCAAAGTTCCGCTACGATCATTAAAGATCTCTATCTGAATTTGCGCCCTGAACAGGTCGAAAATGAGCGACGCCTCAAGCGCATGTCGGCGGTGATTACCCTGGTGCTGGGGGCGTTGCTGCTGCTGGCCGCGTGGCGTCCACCGGAGATGATCATCTGGTTGAACCTGCTCGCCTTTGGCGGGCTGGAAGCCGTTTTCCTGTGGCCGCTGGTGCTGGGGCTGTACTGGGAACGCGCGAATGCCGCGGGTGCATTAAGCGGCATGATTGTCGGGGGCGTCCTGTATGCCGTTCTCGCCACGTTGAAAATTCAGTATCTTGGCTTTCACCCGATCGTGCCTTCGTTACTGTTAAGTTTACTGGCGTTTGTGGTGGGTAACCGTTTTGGCCGTCCCGTTCCACCCGCCACCCTGATTTCTACTGATAAATAAAGAGTTTTGCCATGCCGTGGATCCAATTGAAACTGAACACAACCGGCGCGAACGCCGAAGAACTGAGTGATGCGCTGATGGAGGCCGGTTCGGTCTCTATCACGTTCCAGGACACGCATGACACGCCGGTCTTTGAGCCGCTACCAGGCGAAACGCGCCTGTGGGGTGATACGGACGTTATCGGCCTGTTCGATGCAGAAACCGACATGAAAGAGGTCGTGGCGATTCTGGAAAACCATCCGCTGCTGGGCGCGGGTTTCGCGCATAAAATCGAACAGCTGGAAGACAAAGACTGGGAACGCGAGTGGATGGACAACTTCCATCCGATGCAGTTTGGTCAGCGTCTGTGGATCTGCCCAAGCTGGCGCGACGTTCCCGATGAAAATGCGGTCAACGTAATGCTGGATCCGGGTCTGGCGTTCGGCACCGGTACCCACCCGACAACCTCCCTGTGCCTGCAATGGCTGGATGGCCTGGATCTGGAAGGCAAAACCGTGATCGACTTCGGTTGCGGATCCGGGATCCTCGCTATCGCGGCGCTGAAACTGGGCGCGGCAAAAGCCATCGGGATCGACATCGATCCGCAGGCGATTCAGGCCAGCCGTGATAACGCCGAGCGTAATGGCGTTTCCGATCGCCTTGAACTGTATCTGCCCGATGCACAGCCAGAGGCCATGAAAGCCGATGTGGTGGTCGCGAATATCCTGGCTGGCCCGTTACGCGAGCTGGCGCCGTTAATCAGCGTGCTGCCGGTTGAAGGCGGTCTGCTGGGCCTGTCCGGTATCCTTGCCAGCCAGGCAGCCAGCGTCTGTGAAGCCTACGCCGATCTCTTTGCGCTCGACCCGGTTGTCGAGAAAGAAGAGTGGTGTCGCATCACCGGTCGTAAAAAATAAGCCTTTGGCGTGGTCGTCTGACCACGCCTTTTCCCTTCGGTTTTTTCTCCCCCCTTCATCCTTTCTTCGATAAAATAACCTCACAAATCATAATGTTAATCATTGATTTGGATAATAAAATTCACAGGAAGAATACGATGAAACACATTTCAGGCAAGGCAGCGCTGCTGGCGCTGAGCATGATTTCGGCTACGGCTTACGCATCACACTGGAGCTATCAGGGAGAAGGCGCACCGGAACACTGGGGCGAACTGGACGAGGCGTACAAGACGTGTAAAAGCGGAATGTATCAGTCGCCGGTCAACATAGACAACACGGTCAAAGCCCACATCTCTCCGCTGGAAACGCACTATATCGACGGCCCGGTCATTCTGACAAACAACGGCCATACTATCCAGGCGAGTGAAAATGCCGATACACGCGACAGCATCACGCTTGATAAACAGCGCTGGACGTTACAGCAGTTCCATTTCCATGCACCATCCGAAAACACGGTGCACGGTAAAAAATACGCAATGGAAATGCATCTGGTCCATAAAAACGCTGACGGCGAACTGACGGTCGTTGCCGTTATGTTCGATCAGGGCGCGGCAAACACTGAGCTGGATAAACTCTGGGGCGTGATGCCAGGACAGGTTGACCAGAACGTTACAATTAAGCCAACCCTCGATATGAATAAATTACTGCCTGCGGATAAAACCTACTGGCGTTTTAGCGGCTCCCTGACCACGCCACCGTGCTCAGAAGGGGTGACATGGTTGGTGCTCAAGCATCCGCTGACCGTCTCTGCTGAACAGCTGCAAAAATTCACTCACACTATGCACCACGAAAACAGCCGCCCGGTTCAGCCGCTTCATGGCCGTCTGGTTGTTGAATAAGCCGATTTTTTGCGCTGATATCCTGTGCTGAAATGCGACGCAGATCGCAAAGAAGCGCCATAATCTGCTGCATATCGCAGCAGATTATCCCGGCCAATTGATTCATTTATTCAGAAATGATGAGAAGTTACGGGAAATTGTAAGCGCCCACAAAATGTTCATTTCTTCATAACACAATGATTTAAATAGCGAATAATCTTATCCGAAAAGAATGACTG